>JALIZH010027411.1:0-10823 GCA_030522465.1 Rhipicephalus appendiculatus
ACAGCGTAAATTAATAATTTATTCTATCTTCCGCAGATATTCCACCTTTTAAAATTTCAGTAAGACGCCTCCTACAGAATGCCTTACCAAATTCCAACGCACAACCAACATTCAAGTAGGGCCTAGTAAAGGGACACATGTTGTCATGCAGCTTCCCAGTTTTGCCAAATAATTATTAAATAAGCCTGCCTGCCTGCCTGCCTGCCTATCTATCTATCTATCTATCTATCTATCTATCTATCTATCTATCTATCTATCTATCTATCTATCTATCTATCTATCTATCTATCTATCTATCTATCTATCTATCTATCTATCTATCTATCTATCTATCTATCTATCTATCTATCTATCTATCTATCTATCTATCTATCTATCTATCTATCTATCTATCTATCTATCTATCTATCTATCTATCTATCTATCTATCTATCTATCTATCTATCTATCTATCTATCTATCTATCTATCTATCTATCTATCTATCTATCTATCTATCTATCTATCTATCTATCTATCTATCTATCTATCTATCTATCTATCTCTGCTCTCTGGCTTCGTCGTACCGAGTGTATATATACAGGGTGCCCCAGCTATCTTTAGCCAGAGTTAAAAAATATGCCGACACACGCAATGACAACGCGACCAAATGAATGTTGCTGACTGTTGCCTGGAGTAAGTCAGACTTTTTTTTGCGTTCCGATTAATTGCTTAATTAGGTCACTTTAATTAACTAACTTTTGAAGCAACGAAGATGGGCCAAAAATTCATATGAGAAAGTTGTAGATCGGTTTGCAAAACGTCCGTCTACACAGTCACAAATTTTATATCTGTTAATTATTAGGGTTTTTCTGCTTACTACAATTGCCCGCGAAGTACGAAAAAATACCACGTGACAAGCCCGCTCGCGCGCCAGTGCGCACGGTGATTGTTAGTGCTCTCTAACGTTCCGCATGCAAACGACCATAGTACATGCCCGACTGTGCTGTCTCGACAGGGCCGCGACGATGGCGGTGGCTGTGGCTGTGCCATGAACACGTTTTGCTATCGGCCAAAAAAGCGATAACCGCTGTGTCTGCTTATCGCTGTGATGAACCGGTGCGAGGGGAGCGTATTGTTCGTACGCGGAACGTTTGGGAGCACTAGAATCACGGTTTGTCACGTGATATTTTTCTGCGTTTCGCGGGCATTTGTAGTTAGCAGAAAAACACTAATAATTAACAAATATAAAGTTCGAAACTGCCTATTCGAACTTTTAGCAAACCGATCTACAACTTTCTCATTGGAATTTTAGGCCCATATTCGTTGCTTCAAGAATTAGTTAATTGAAGTGGCCTAATTAAGCAATTAATCAGAACACAAAAAAATTACACCATCTCCCGCTAAAGGGAACCATGTGTAGATGTGAAGCAGCGGGCGCTAACGCTTACACTGGCGGCGGCGTTGACGCTGGCGCTCATTGCAGCGTTGCGCAGGAGAGAAAACTGGGGAGGCGCAAAGCAGGCAGTGATGGAGCAGTGTTTCCTACTGGAACATGCCAATCGCTGCTAATGGGCAATGAGAGACAGAAGACTCCGACTGGACACAGAGACCCGCACTCCGCTTTTAGTTAACGCGCACGCTGCGAATTTTTATTGTTCAACAACGCACAGGAGAAATCTTCCACCGGCACCACCTTGGAGGTCAAGATCCATTGCCATATATACGGGATGGCCAGTGAACGGTTGTGCAGCGCGAGCAGTCGGTTTTTTTTCAACCAAGAAACTCGCTAGCAGACGCTGCCTGCGTCGGCGTCGCGAGGCGAGAGAGGGGGGAAGCGGAGGGAGAGAGAGAGAGGGGGGTGACACGCATGCGCAGTGGGAGTGTGAACGCCGTGGGCAGGGATGCGTAGAGGAGAGAGGGGGGAGCGTAGGAGAGGAGAGAGAGGGGGGACGCGCATGCGCAGGGGGGAGTTAGACGCCGCGGGCAGGGATGGAGAGGGGGGGGGGAGTGTAAGAGGGGAGAGAGGAAGGGAGGCGCATGCGCAGTGAGGGTGTGGTTGCCGTGGGGAGGGATGCCTAGAGGAGAGAGAGGGGGGAGAGGAGGTTTTTATTTTTATTTTTTCTTTAACTGTTTGCGCATGCGCAGTAAGGGTGGGCACGCGGCACACCACCACCACCACCACCACCACCACCACCGGATTAAGCTTCGCCATAAGATGCTTCACATCTAAAAAATAGTCTGACTCACTCCAGGCAACAGTCAGCAACATGCATTTGGTCGCGTCGTCATTGCGTGTGTCGGCATATTTTTAAACCCTGGCTAAAGATAGCTGGGGCACCCTGTATATATATATATATATATATATATATATATATATATATATATATATATATATATATATATATATATATATATATATATATAGATACAGTTAAAACTCGATTTAACGAAATTGAGGGGACCCGCGAATGATTTCTTTAAATCGGGAACTTCGTTAAATCGAATTTCAAGTGTGTATATATATATATATATATATATATATATATACACACTTGAAATTCGATTTAACGAAGTTCCCGATTTAAAGAAATCATTCGCGGTCCCCCTCAATTTCGTTAAATCGAGTTTTTAACTGTATCTATATATATATATATATATATATATATATATATATATATATATATATATATATATATATATATATATATATATATATATATATATATATACAATAAAATGCTAACATAGGACCGGAAGTAAAAGTTCAAAAATATATCAAGCACGTAGGAAAAAAAAATCACGGCATATCCACGAAGTGAATGATGGTGAGTGGGCGAAGCTCGGAGGGATCATTCGGGTAACCGTGAATGCCCCCCGTACATTGCCCACTCGATCATGCAAAGACGTGACAACACGTGTCACGTATTTGCATGATTCTGGGTGTTCGATCGTGAGCTGCGCACGAGCGTCGCCGACTTGTGTTCCGGGCGCTCCCAGCCTCAGCGACAACGCCAGTTCGCGTTCCACGACAGGGGAAGACGATGCCACCTACTCAGACGCCGAAGTCCACACCAGTGCGCGACGCAACGCCTCGCCTCCGCATGCATCGCCACAGAACGCTGCTGTGAGTTGTGAAAGCCACGCGTCCTTGGCTATGGGTTGTGCCGCCGTGAGTACCGGAGCCACCGCATGCTCCGCAGATACCGGCTGCCCTGGTTTTGCATGCGACTCACACGAGAGCACTGTGGAGCTGACTACCTCCTCTCTGGTGAAGTTCACCTCACCGTTGATCACGATGGAGTCCACCTCCGGTGCTCGACTTCGAGTACCGCGTCGGCCCGACGATCCCAATTATAACAGCGCCATCTATCCTCTTTAATCGTCAACTATACGAAAACCACTAACGCCATCTAGTGATATTATTTCCAAGGATGGATGGATGGATGCTATGAGCGTCCCCTTTATAACGGGGCGGTGACATGTCTGCCACCAGGCTCGAAAAAAAAACTTTTTTTTTGTTATGGTGGCCTAATGCCTTATCTACATTGATTAAATCTATGTTATTACAGCAAAGAAAAATATAAGTTCACGGTCCATCTCTCTGCTTCTTAAGGCAGAATGACCTTATTTTCCCCCTTCTTCATTTTTTGTCCTTTATCTCTACTTTTCTGCCACCAATACTCTAACCGTCTCTTACTTATTTCTATCGCGGACGTGTTCAGCTTTCCATTGTTGTCCCTAAAACCCAAGGCTTCATGTAGACTCGTGTCCACACGTATATCTGGGTGGATATCGCCACATTCAATCAGTACATGTTCCATCGTTTCCTTAGTTCCCCCCACAGCATGTACATTGTTCTTCTTCGTTACAGAATCTCGCTTTATAGCTACGCGTTCTAAGGCAACCCGACCTTGCCTCAAACAGTAAAGCGCTTCCCCTTGAATTATCATAAAACCTCTCCCTCCTTATTTCGTTTTTTCCCTTTCGGTAGTCACTGAGAGCCGGCTTCTTTTCCATCGCTGTCATCCAATAAGTCCTCTCCGCCTCTCTGACTTTTCGCTTAATGCTCCTTGTTGCCATGTCGCCCACACTGCTAGCCGTATATTTACTGGTGAGCCTCCTAGTTCTTTTTCTCCACTGCGTGTCGACGCTTTTTCTATACAAATACCTGAAAACCTTCCCTGCCCATCTACTCTCCTTCATTTTCCGCAGCCTCTCTTCAAATCTAATTTTGCTCTGAGCTTCCCTCACTTCAAAACCTGTCCATCCCATATCACCCTTTACAGCCTCATTTGTCGTCTTCCCGTGAGCGCCCAACGCGAGGCGTCCCACAGTCCTTTGATTTACATCCATTCCAGATTGCACCTCTGACTTCATGCACACCACTGAGTTCCCAAATGTAAGCCCCGGAACCATCACACCCTTCCACAGCCCTCGAAGCACCTCGTACCTATTGTATCCCCATAACGCTCTGTGCTTCATGATTGCAGCATTCCTCTTTCCCTTTGTTACCGATGCTTTCTCTTGTACCTCCATATATCTATCCCCCTCATTTACCCACACTCCGAGGTACTTGTATTCGCTTACCCTCGGTATTTCTTGGCCCTGTATTAAGACCGCATGGACTTCGTGATCATTGAATACCATCAATCCACATTTTGTTGCACTAAAACCTAGTCCTAGAGCCTCGCCCTCCCTTCCGCATATATCTGCCAGCCGCTGTATATCATCTTGACTGTCCGCAAATAAGACAATATCGTCAGCATAAAATAAGGACATATACACACAACGCCATCTAGTGAGCAATTCTTAGAACTAGAGCTGGCTACATACATACATACTACTACTACTACTACAGAGGAGGGAACGACCCACACCCTAAGGAGCTTCGCCCCTAAAAAATTGTTCTGGGAAGGACTAACGTCTAGGCCGTGGCACGGCCTTCGTCAGAAGATATATATATATATATATATATATATATATATATATATATATATATATATATATATATATATATATATATAGGTCGCAGGTTCGGATCCTGCCGGTGGCAAGTTATCTTTTTCGTCCACTTTCTTTCTTCACATTTACATTACAATTACTTCTAATAGCTTCCCCTATACTTTCCTTGGCATATTTGTCTGTTAGTTCTCATTAATACTGTGTTTAACAAAGCAAACGAGCCCTTAAGTTTACAATTCTTTCCTTCATATATATATATATATATATATATATATATATATATATATATATATATATATATATATATATATATATATCCCAGACGAAGGCCGGTCCTACGGCCGAAACGTCGGAATAAACTGTGCTGAAACGTACGTCGCATCTCAAGTACCTTCCTAAATATATATATATATATATATAACGGCTCTCATTACCCCATAGCCATGGCATCCAGGCAGTAGTTCATGCGTACGAAGGATCGTCTGATGAAAAACCCATTGGAAGTGATACATTAGCTACCTTATTGAAATTAATCTTAGAGCTTAATAATTTTGAATTGAACGGCTCTCATTATCTTCAAGTAAGTGGAACATCAATGGGCACTCGCATTGGACCTAATTACGCTAGTCTTTTCATGTCGGTTCTGGAAAATGACTTCATTAGTAATCGCGCGTTAAAGCCGCTTTATTATAAGCGATTTATAGATGACATTTTTCTCATCTGGCCCCATGGTGAAAATGGACTTTTATCCTTCATAGCTGATTTCAATACTGTTCAGCAATCTATTTTGTTTTCGCATGAATACTCTCTTCTACCATTAATTTTCTGGACGTCACAGTTTCCATATCTGACAACAAACTAACCACTAAGCTTTACGGGAAACCTACAGACAGGCACCGTTATCTTCACATCAAAAGTTCGCATGTAAAACATTGGAAAACCGGTATACCGTAGAGTCAGGCGCTCCGCTTTAAGAGAATTTGCTCGGAGCAGTCAGACTTTCGTGAAAACTGTGAACAACTCCGCGAAGCTTTAATCCAACAGTACCCACCCCGCATTGTTGAGGACGCCGTTAAATGAGCCGATGCACTTTATCGCAAGGATTTGTTCCGCGCTAAGAAGCAACCGTCAATTCAGGCACAAAGTAATCTGGTCTTAGCACACTCAGCATCTGTGCCAAACAATTCTTCAATTCTTAAAAAAACATTTCAACATACTAGCGCAGAGTACTAATCTTAAATCAATCTTTCCAGTGCCACCTCGCGTAGTCTTCAGACGGTCTAGTAATCTGCATCACATCCTAACTTCATCTGAGACGTGTTCCCGATAATGTCGGTTGTCGACCTTGCAAGAAGCCGCGATGCAAGGTTTGCGCGCATATGAAGACGTCAGATATTGTTAAAAGCAGTGCTTCAGAATTCTTCTATAAGATTAGAGGTAATTTCACGTGTGACACCTACAACTGTATCTATTTGCTCGAATGTTCCGTCTGCAGTTTACAGTACATTGGACAAACCGAAACGCCCTTCAGATACCGATTTAACAACCATAAGTGTCATGCTGCCATTATTCCGAACCTTCCGCTATCAAAACACGTGCGCATTCCGGGCCACACATTTGATAATATTACAGCTACAATCCTTCAATCTGGTTTCCGTTCCCACCACGAAAGAGAGCTTCGAGAATCGTATTTAATCTATAAATTTAAGGCCGTTACTTGTGGGATGAATGAAAGTGCTGGCAAACCTTCCTTTCTACCCATTTAGTTACTCTTGACTTTCCCCGTTATTATTACCGCTACACTTTTACGCAGATAGATTAGTTCCCTATTTCATTTCATTTTTTCTCGGAGCATGACGAGATGTTGCGCATGCGCTTATGTTGATCGATAATCTGTTCTCAGTTGAACCTATCACGTATTATTGTTGTTTTTTTCGGTGACACATATGTATTGTGGCTTTATCTTTGCAGTCCGTTTTCACCCGCAAATGCGCATGCGTATATTTCCGTTTTCTTGTCCTATCACGCGTACTGTTTCCCCACGTGCTGTTAACAATCGCTTGCCAGCCAATAATAGTGCTACGCTAAGTCATTGGTCGCCTTATATTGCGTAGCTGTCGCATGTGTGCATCACTCCGACGAATACGATACGTCAGTCCTTCCCAGAACAATTTTTCCCTACGTGCTTGATATATTTTTTGAACTTTGACTTCCGGGTCCTATGTTAGCCCTTTATTGTTTATATATATATTCTGACGAAGGCCGTGCCACGGCCGAGACGTTAGTCCTTCCCAGAACAATTTTTCCTACGTGCTTGATATATATATATATATATATATATATATATATATATATATATATATATATATATATATATATATATATATATATATATATATATATATTGTGACGTAGCAGTTATCGCGACCTTTATTAGGCCCCGAAGACACGGCGAAGCGACCACACTCAAGAGCAAAGATCACAGTTCAGCCGAGTTCCCACAACCGAAGAAGAGGTACACACACGATGATGAGCATGCACGAAGAATGGGGATATGTCTGATGAACGCCCACCATGTATATATATATATATATATATATATATATATATATATATATATATATATATATATGGCATTGTATTATGCCATTGGCAGGTTTACCAGAATGCTTTTACCCCGAGGCAACGTACAAGCAAGTCATGAGATAGTCACGCGGCGGCAGCAATTACCGCTTGCTTCACTTCTCAAATGTTTTCCGGCTACTACGCGGTTATTTCTTTTCCTTTTTTTGTTACAGTCGCGATTAAAGTACCACCAGCTAGGTGACATCGTAGGGCTGCCTTCTGGCGTTCGTAAAGCCTCGTATTACACACACACACAAGCATGCGCATGCTCTCACAAGCGTCATCGCACGTGGTGTGTGATACATAAGTGGGGCCCATCGCCAACAATCCTTTGTTCTTCACTCACGCAGCAGCCCAAGAACAATGAGAAATTCTCCCTGTCCTTGCCGCGTGGACAGCATAAAGGGATCCGCCCGTGACGCACGCTTTTCGCCAAAGTGAGGTGTAACAAATCTACTGTACAGCTCCAAGTGGAGTGCACGGAATAAACCGCCGGTGCCGAGCACGGTCATCTAACCTTCGAAGTATATGTGGGCTGCGGAGGAGCGCGGGTCACACCGTGGGCACGCCTCAAGGGGGGCTGTCCCTCGTGACGTGAACGATGGCGTCAAACTGCGGCCCTGCGCAGAAGGCGTGACGAGTTGGAGAAAACAGTCGCCGTGGCGTGATTGCGACTGGCCTTGCCCGCACTGTACAAGGGGGAAGAAAGAGACGCACTGCGTAGCACGCAGCTTTGTCTCGCTTCGCAATCTACGATAGCTTCTGTAAGTGGTCGCGGCCTTCTTGGTCTCCCATTATAAGACAAAATAACGAAAAACCAATCCGCGTCATGGCAAATGATAGGGAGCGTTTAGAATACGTAATCTCCGAAAATGACCAAACCGCCTAAACGACGATTTACTCCGTATTAGAGGCGGACCACGAAGGCGACGCTTTTGCGGTCTGCGAGCACCAAAAGTGGTTGCGGAGCAGCAATTCGTTATAACCGCCATGCAGATGTCTGCATCATGGCTTGGAGGACGAGATGTACCGCAGAACACTGCTCTAATATTAGACAGATTTAGTTGTGCGTACGCAACAGCTTTGCGTACGCAGCCTGACATTGGAAATGGCTGGCAGGCTACGTTCGCAGAGCTGCTGCGGACGCCCAACTAAATCTGTCTATTAAGGCGAAAGCCTTTAATGTCTCATGCTCACGTCCGTCCGGTGTCCGTCCGGCGTCCGTCCGTCCGTCCACACCCCCACTGCGCATGCGCCAACCCATTAAAAAAATAAAAATAAAAAATTCCCCATCTCCCGCTAAAGGGAATTAAGCATGTGTGGATGCGAAGCAGCGGAGAGATGGATAGCTTGAGCGAGAATTTTATTGAAAGGATAAATGAGAATGTATAAGAGAAGACGGAGAATGTGGTGGTTGCGTGTTTATTTAGGGAACGTGTGCGATTCCTTGCGTTGGTGCACGGGGTGCTTTGAAGACGACGGCCTTGTGATCGCTGAAGTGTAGCGTCAGGGGGTTGCTTTTGAAGAGTTTTCATTGTGATGTTTGCGAAGATGAGGTCTATGCACGTTCCCCTTATGGTTGTCGGTTGTACGTTGTCGTCGGAAATGCGTCGCAACGAGTACACGTCTATCATGTGGTGGACGAGCCAGTCGTTCGTGGTTTTATCCACGTTGAAGTCACCCGCAAGCACGAAGGGCGTGTGGCTGTATGTACTGTGCCATTGCCTTCTCTAGGTAACGTTCGACAATCTCTCTAGAGTAGAGAATGGGGGTGAGTGTAGGAGAGGATAGGGGAGGGTACGCGCATGCGCTGTAGGGGGTGGGACGCGCGGGCCGCTCCGGGTAGAGTAAAGGATTCCTAGAGGAGAGAAAGGGGGTGAGCGTAAGAGAGAGAGGGGGAGGGGACGCGCATGCGCTGTGGTGGTGTGGTACGCGGGAAGGAGGGACGGACTAAGCCCCTCCGAACGCATGCAAGCAACATCAAGAAATGAGGTCAACCTGGGCGACAGACATCACCTGCCTAGCAGCCTCTCTGCTAAGCAGCCTCTCTGTGCTTTCGGCCATGACTCTGATGACTGTAGTAGTGGTTGACGGCCTTGATATTACTACAGTGTTCTGGTTCGCATAATGGGTGCTTCCCTTTAGTTCATGAAAGTGGCCGGACGCGGGACGGGGGACAGGGGGACGCGGGAGGGACGGACAAAGCCTCCCGAGCATAAGATGCTTCGCATCTTAAAAAACCGACTGCTCGCGCTGCACAACCGTTCACTGGCCACCCCGTATATATGGCAATGGATCTTGACCCTGCAAGGTGGTGCCGGTGGGAGATTTCTCCTGGGTGCGTTGTCGAACGATAAAAAATTCGCAGCGTGCGCGTTAACTAAAAGCGGACTGCGGGTCTCTGTGTCCAGTCCGAGTTTTCTGTCTCTCATTGTCCATTAGCAGCTATTGGGGATGTTCCAGTAGGAAACACCGGTCCATCACTGCGTGCTTTGCGCCTCCCAGGTTTCTCTCCCTGTGCAACGCTGCGATGAGCGCCAGCGTCAACGCCGCCGCCAGTGTAAGCGTTAGCACCCGCTGCTTCGCATCTACACATGGTTGCCTTTAGCGGGAGATGGTGTAATCTTTAAGGCGAAAGCCTTTAATGTCTCATGCTCACGTCCGTCCGGTGTCCGTCCGACCTCCCGTCCGGCGTCCCGTCCGTCCGTCTGTCCATCCGTCCGTCCGTCCGTCCGTCCGTCCATCCGTCCATGTCCGTCCGTTCGTCCGTCCGTCCGTCCATCCGAGCTCTGGTACGGAGCCAGGTGGCCGCCTGGATGCGCAGACGGACGCCGGTCGCGTCGGACTCTATAGCGCTCGCGCTTTGCTTGCGTAGCGTCGCTGTGCCCAGAGTTTGCAATCATTCTGACCGACGCCGTCTCAATGGACCCAGGCTTTCACGCGTAATACACTTTCCAATTTACAAAGGGTCCGTCAAATCAAGAGCTGGAAACGCGATGGCGTTTGCGCGATGCGCAAAGCGCGAGAAATACTTACGCATGCGAACGGAGGAAGATGAGTCTCGCGTCTCGCTGCGATTTCGCGGTAAAAAATTAAAGAAGAATACACGCACCCATTCGGTTTGTGTCTTATCCCACTGAGAGTGTAAAAGAAAAAAGACATGGCATAATCAGTGGAATTGCCACACGCTTTCGCCGAACACACTTTTGGAATGTACAAAGTGTCCTTCAATTTTTCATACGGCTTTAGTCCGAT